>JAXQQM020060458.1:0-48033 GCA_034641835.2 Pinus albicaulis | reverse complement strand
TTAATTCTATTAATAATCACTTCCTTAATTTTCTTCTTAAAAAAATATTAGTTTATTAGCATGACTAAATCTTTATTTGACTATGTTTTAAAAATATTTTTCCTCTTTAATTACCATGGTTAGTAATCGTTTACTCCATTCTCCTTTATGATTTTAGCGAGCGTTACTTTAACCATAAAACCTTATATAGGGACAAGTTTCCTCCATGAATATACAAATCTTCAAAGCACATAAACACTGATAATGCTAAAATCAATTACTGACATTTTCCCAGTATCTATATAGTTGCACCAGAAAGCTATGATTATTTTCCTTGTGCTACAATCTAGAATTTGAACAAATCTTCCCGAAATGACCATCCAACAAGAGGACATAGCTAGAGCTCCCGTGGTTCCCAATGCGAAGATTGTTGGTCTTGCCTTCGTGAATCCCCTTGGTCGCTATACAAATTTTATGAGGATTCCAGTATACCCACTCGCCCATCCCTGAACAATACAATTATTTCACTTATTAGTCTAATTCAGTGGCAGATAACATCTCCAGACCACAGTAGGTTTAAGGTGGAGATCAAAATAGCGGATTCAAAATCTTCACGTGACCAGAGAGTGCTGGTTAACATTTTTTATTTTTTAAAATAAACCATTATTACATTTTATATACATCATTAATATTACATAGTTTTTTTAATCAACACAGACATATATATAACTAGTCATTATTTCAAGAAGCAGATTATTATATTATGAATAGCTTGAACATGTTTATTTTTACGTATCTATGAAATGGCAAGGCAGGGACTAGCTGCCTTGCAGCTATCCTTGTTTTATTTCCTATTCAGTTTTTATTTTCTTTTTTTATACGGACTATGTTGCATCACTGTATGAAACGGACTTTTCATTTAGGAGCACTATTTCTAATTAGTTAGACTATTCAAACCGTTACAAGTACCTTATTTGTAAGATAACTTTTAAATTTAATCTAACTTTTTCATCTTCTATTTTGATTGAGTCAAGATTTTGAACCAAACCGTAAACTATTGTTTCGGGTTCATATGGGATTTCTAATGGTATATATCATTATACATGTTGGCATTCCAACAGTAGAATACTTACACATGCAGTTATCTCTTAAACCCACGGGTTATTACTTACAAATATAGAAGTATTGTTATGAGACTTTATATTACATACTATTAACTTTATCATTGAATTCGTTAATGCTCACACCTCTCCCATTATCTTCTTTCATATATATACACCTTCCATGATAATTATAATTAATTAGACTATTCCAAAGTTCGACTAAGCTTTTTCAAATTAATTTAATTTCCTGGTTCAATAATAAATTAAAAATTTTAATTAAATTCCCAATCATTTCAATTACATGACGAGTAGGGTTGTCGTAACAAAAATGTCGGCAGGGACTTGTTGCTCAGTAATGGTCTTGTTATTTAAGCATTAGGGAATTGGTTTTTAAAGAGCATCGAGGTGTTCTTACAATTAAAGTGCAAAAATTAAAATTAAAATTCTCTGCAAAAACCTTCGATCTCCCACCACTGCTAGAAAAATCCAATATAAATATAGAATGGTTACATGTTTTTGAGATTTTCCATAAAAATCTTTGCTACAAGATGTTTTCCATATAATGAAGGCTACAATGGATAATGGGTTGATATATATTAGGCTTCAATTTATAATATGCTTGAAGGTACTACTTACCAATGTTCATATTATATTTCTTGTGCATAGACATAGAACACACATATTTCATTATTCGAATAACTAAAAATTATAATTTAATACTATTACTAAAATTTTCTATCTCTTATCAATGTCTAAATATTACTATTTATTTTGATAAAAATGTAAACCATTCTTACACTATTTTCCATCTTAACAAAGTCGTAAATTTTAGTATAACATTTTTGAAAAATACTTTCAGATAAATCACATCAACAATGTTTGATGATCAACGTTTTCAACTTACTAATTTTATTATCAAATTAAAAACCAATCCTAAATAACTTCACCTCATAATATCAATTAGAATTACTATATAGTAAATACTATAATATAATAAACTTTTCTGCGTTAATATGTTATGGATTTAATACGGTACAAGTAACAAAATTCATTTATAAATATGGAAAAGGAAAAGACTCCAAACGTATCATTTCACAAACTATTTTTACACCGGAGGCATTTTCTTTGCGGGCTTGGGGTGAGCAAACACTGTTCACCCCAGCCAATAGGAGAAATATCGTACCGCCCTTCGCGCGAATCAAATTTTGCCACGTGTCCTGCCCTTCGTGTGAATCAAATTTTGCCACGTGTTTTGTCCAGCATTTGTGAAATGATTCGATGCAACGCGGGGGTTTCATGGCTAGATTCATGAAGCGCACTTGGAATTTATTCAGTCCAGGTCGAGCTTTCTAGCGCACGCATTCTTGAAATATTGGACAAAGCATACGTGTGAGATTTAAGTAGAATGCGCTTCGATTTCTGTCAGAAAAATGAAAATGCCTGTTTGCATTACGGGACGTGCTAAAGACTGTGTTCTTATTTTAGCGGGAGAATTTCGTGGCTGTGTCGTTTGGCTTTTGGCATCGAATCCCGCTTTGTTCGATGGAGTACTGACTCTTCCGAGTTGGCTGTTTGTGCGATTGTTGGCGAAATGGTGCCAATTTGCGACCAAAGTTCCAAATCGGGAAAAAAATTATCCAGGAAGTCTAATTTCGCTCACATTTTAGATAGACAGTTGCACATGATCAAAATCGAGTTGAATACTAAATGAAATGCTTCAGTTCAAGATAATCTTCCCGGCTTTGTAGAGAATTAGTCAATTTGATAAAATATTGTACAAGTTAGCAAAGCTGCAAGAGTGAATTTCCGAAAATCTCGTGATTTTGAAGCGTAGTTTTGTAAAATCTCGTACAGGATGCAGTGCTTTGGCTGAAGCGATCATCACTCTTCAACAGCTCTGTGGGAACTCCATAGGCGGTCGAACTCTAGTTAGATGATTGTTTCTTGCGTTATGATAATTTTAGTTTATTTACAGTCTTCGATGCACATGTCATGCGTATTCTGCCCAATATCGAGACTGTCAAAGTGCCTGAACACCACTTCCAGCTCCTCTAAAATCTCCATGCGTGCACATTTCTCATATGTATTCGTCTCTTGCTCATGGGTGGTCACAGTATTTTTCCTCGTCTTCCATAGGACCCTAATTGTCCTCAGAAACTTGGGGAAATGCATTTTCGAAATCCGGACTTCGAGTCTGAGAGCACTAGCATAGTTCGATGCTTTACTGTAACAACATTCATGAAAAAATAAAATTAACCAGAGGCAAGCGGCGCGAAAAAAGGGGAACTGGTTTTCTGTGTGGGAAAACACAGGTAGGGATTCCGATCATGAAATCCTCGGCGCCGTTTGGCTCTTTTCTATTATAAGAATCATGAAATATTACCCAAAATCAGAGCCGAGCAGGGAGAAAACAAGAACGCCAATCACCTTGTATATATAGATATATGTGTGGGCCACATTATACATGTCGTTTTCATCCAACGATCACCATCCCTTCGTGCCCAACCGACCGATCCGACGACCATCAATGAATCTTGCACGACTATTATACATGAACAATAATAAGTGATGAGATTGGTATCGCGAACCCGCTTCTTCCACGTGTCACTCAACCTATGGCATCGCTCTGAACTCTTAAATACTACTTACCGTGTAAAGGCGATGCGATAAAAACCACTCCCCACCTGCATTCACCAACAGTCGCATGTGGCTCCAGGAGATTCTGTGTGGGATACTCCTGAGGATATCGAACGTTAGATCGTTTCATCTGTTGATATGCTCCTAGGACTGGCATAGAGTTAAATGTCGATTAGGCCCACTAACTCATTTCCACATCATCACTCACAGTAACGTCACCTCTGAATCTCATTAGGATCACATTGCTAATAGTTATTGTTACACCAACAAGATTAGAGGCACACATGGCACAACGCAAAACAACTGAACCAAAACAATGCATGGAAATCATGTAAGTTGTTCCTCCCTTAACTATGTGCTGGTGAACAAAACTACTAAACCAGAACAATCCAGCTTGTCTTTTAAAAGGAAAAAAAGATTGTACTTTTTCTTTGATCTGCACATAAAGGACTAGACTGAGACTGAAGCATCCAAAATTTTCTAGTCGTCCAAGCCATCAATCGACAAACCAAACCGAGACTGCAACCCAACAACCAACGACCGCTTTGAAGACTTAATCGATCAAGGAGTTGTTACATTACGTCCGCTACCCAAGTGTCCTCATGTGAGGCGCTCCTCCCTTAACTACATGCTAGTGATTTGGATGGATATGTTTTGAGTGTAGATATCATACACATTTATACAAGGGAATCAGATTGTAAATGCAAGCAAACCCCTAAAATCTATGACAAATTCAACCATAGTCGAGGGTAAAACAACCCCTAGCCAATTCCATTCCTGGAAATCAGGGGCCGATTGGAACCAAATGAAAATACCACCTACATTTTGTTGCGTGCAAACGATTCTTTCAAGGCGAATCAAGGCTTGGAATGAGTTACAATCCATTCCTGGAAATCGAAGGGGGAAATTGCTTAGATCTTAACATAGGAAATCCCCATTCTGGTATCATTCCTTGTAAATTGTTACCAGAAAGATCAAGGTCGACCGTAAATCGTTTCTAATAGATAAAAAAAAATATTTAGTGTTAGTTAATTTGTAATATAAAAAGGCCCATATAATTATTTAAGTTTCAAAAGTATATATTTAGATAAAAAAAAATTAAAAATAAAAATAAAATTGATAAAAAAAATTCTTAATTAAAAAAATAAATAAATAAATAAATAGAAATAAAATAAAATAAAGATTAATAAATAAATAAATAAACAAGTAAATAAATAAAATGAAATAAAAATAAAATTACGTACATTACAATTTAATAATATTAAATTAAAAATTATTATTTTTATTAAAATAAATATAAATATTTAAAATTCAAATTATAAACTTTGATCATTTGGTTTACTCTTTTTAAAATAAAATAAATTAATTTTTATTATTTGAGGCAACTTAGCCGTTATTTTACAAATGGCAAGTAGGAGCTATACTTTCTATTTAAAGAGGTTACTTGATTAGATTCTCCATCTTGTCTTGATGATGAACCACACTGGCAGGGTTTACAGCGTTAGACAAACTTAAAGGTTCTATGGGAAAACAACGTATGATAATGGGTTCACTCATCCTATTCGGCCTTCTGCAAATCAAAATGAGCACACTCAATTCGACCACCCAGACATAACATCAAGGACATGCAGAGAAAATACGGGAATTTCACATCAAAGTCTCATTGCCTTCTTCATATATGAGGATTCCATGAGTCTCGAGGATGTGCAGGGCATTTGAATGGCCAGTTTCTGACATGGCGTCAGGTTGCTTCTTTACTGTACAGTATAGATAGTTTGAACGTGAAAAGAATCGAGACATTAATAGCTATAAACTTTCCACCTTGGGTAATCATATTTCTACTTACCATTTATGATTATTTATTTAGCTTTAGATTTTCTTCTGTTAAATCACAATTCAGTTTTTACTCCTCATATAGCACAAAACGATTCACATCTCCTCCATCCTTATTTTAATTTTTTTTTAATATATTGTTTTTTATTTTTTCAATATGGTTATTTTTTAATTTTGTTTTGAATTGGTTTTTTTGTTATTTAATTAGAAAAAATAGTTTTAATGTGTTTATCTTTTATTTTTTATTTATTTTTCAATGTTTTTAATTATTATTTTTAATATTTTTAATTATTATTTTTTATTATTTTTAATGTTTTTTAAATATTTATAATTCGTTATTTTATTTATTATTTATTTTATTTTTTTCAAGTTTTTTAACTGAAAGGTTTTTTTAATGTTTTTTTAGTTTTTTTATTTATTTATTGTTTTTTTTTGTTTTTTTTTTTTAATTTTATTTTAACCTTTTATTGTTTCATTTTTCTTTAAATTTATCTCGTTAATATTATTTATTTTATTTTTTATGTTTCCTTTTCTTGGGCAAATTTTTAAATTTTTTTCTTACATTTTTTTTTTTTTTTACATTTTTATGTTTGATTTTCTTTTTGTATTGTTCTTGGGTTATGATTTTTAATTTTTTATGTTAAAATATATATTTTTATTTAGGTGTTATTATCTCTTTTAATTTTTTGTGTTTTTGTTTGTTTGTTTTAGTTTTTATATTTTCATTTTTTTTGGTTGATGGTGTACTTCCTCGAGAGTATTATGAAGATGACAAGTTTTTCTTTTGTATAATCTATAATATGTTTATTATTTTTTATTTATTAAATTAAAAAGATATATAATTTTAATATTAAATTATTATTATTACTACATATGAAAATAAAACTAAAATATATATTCCTCAATAATGAAATATAGGTTTCAAAAAATAATTTGCAAATTTCAAAATCTTAAAATTATTTAAAAATAAAATATCTATATAAATTTCCAAAAAAACGAATGTTTAGTGCAGAGAGTATCAAAAAATCCAATCAGATATAGATTCATTTGTTTTGTAAAGTTGTTCATTCGTCATAACTGAAGTGTTTCATATCTAGACATTTCAACACGTCATAGAAAAAAAACATTATATTAAAGAAATTGTTATTAATACGATCAACTTAAATAAAAATAAATTAATATAAATTAAACGGTAATATTTTCTTTAAATAATATTAACACGGTGGCTAAAAAATGTTGGAATTTTAAGGATTTTCCTAGAGGTGATATTTCATCTTTATTGTCATCCTTTGAATTTTAAGGGTTTTAAGAGATATGATATTTTATCTTTAATACCATGCCTAAAAATCATTGGATTTTTAAGACTTTTGATATTTTATCTTTAATGTCATATGTATCATGGGAATTTTAAGGTTATTGAGAGTCATGATATTTGATCTTTAACGTCATTATTAAACTATGTTGACAATTTACCCCGAAATATTGGCGACATTATTCCAGCATCAACACTCGTCATTTTCAGGGTGTTTTTTGCACACAAAAAATTGGCGACATTATTCCAACATCAACACTTTTGTTTTCTCCCTACCCAAGTTTGCAGGAAAATCCAACATGGGAGAACAACAATGTAGGTATCCAATATTTGGCATCTTAGTAAAATCCCTAGCAGGATTCAGACACACATTAATCACTCCAATGATATCACCTTCGAGGTTGTCAGGCGAACCAACAACTAGTTGGCTGAAAATTTGGACAACGTAGGCCTAGAGAGCTCCCAATGGCTCATCTCGACTGCCTGGGATGAGCTTAATCATGGGAAACTTAAGTCAGAGTTGATAGAATCATGAGACATGACTACCAGGACACACACTCAAGGTTTAGGTGCACAGTACGCCACCTCCATATGCTAATTATGATTCCAGCCACCACATTGTGTGATCACGACAGATGAACTATCGGGCACCTTATGTCAAGCTGCCCAATTAGCCTATCCACATTTGTGAGCACCTGTTATCTTAACTACCCCCTACACCCCGCTCGAGCACCCATTACACCCCACCCCCTGTCTTCTCACCCAATCCCTCCTTCCCATGCCAATGAATATCTGACCCTCTCTCCATTATTTGTGTTTGACTTTGGTGTTCATCCTGTGACCCTCTTTGTGCTCTTTCCCTTCACCTCTCTCCCCTTCAGCCATCGACCACACTGTCCCTGCTCGCCTTGCCACCCCAATTTCTACACTAATATGTCCACTCAATGTGCCATTTCCTTTGCCCAGAGGGGAGATAGTGGTGATCGCAGCTGTGACAGGGGATCTCATGCCTCGTGCTAGGATTTTGCAAGCATGACTCCCACCACCAGGGAAAATTCCACGGTGCAGAAGGCTACAAAGGAGTATGAGGTAGTGGTTAATCCTGACACTCGTCACAGGGTTGTGGAGTTGAAAAATCAAGCCAGATTGGTTAACCAGCAAAATGTTACTGGGGAGGTTGATGAAGACTTCAATTGAATTCTCAACCCCGGCCTGACGAGGACTAGGGAGAACCTGTTTAGCAAGGAAATTGAATTGCATTGGCAGACCAAGATTATTTTAGGTCTACCCATGCAAGTGCACCAGTACCACAATAACATCTGGGATAAGAAGTTGGATGCTCTCACTGAGAAGTTCATGCTTTATGTTGGAGCTGTTCATCATCGCCACTTCGTCACCAGAGACTCCCCCCACTACGCACTAGTTGACAAGAGAATGGAAAGTGTTCAGGCCTTACCCATTATCAAAGGAGAAGCCGGTGGTGATTCCACTAGCAGGCCAGTCCAGGAAGCCACCATTGAAGGCAGCACACCAGAGCGGCCTATCAGACTGGACGCTAACTCAGTTGAGGAAAATCTGTGACAAACAATACTTTCTAGTTTTTCTTTTTGGCTCAGGCCTCGTCTTTGACTCCATCCTCCACCTATGTTATTTCTATGTACTCAACATTGGAGAGCCCTCTTATCCTCCTCGGCCATCCAAGCCACCAACATCAGGGTTCTATGAAGTTCCTTTTTGTTTCAACAATCAGCCCCAATGTCAAATCCTTGTTTCTCAGCTCTTTGGGGAATTTTGTTTGTATCTCCACTTGTAAATTTTGTGCAACTCCTTTACCAACAACTCCAAGTCCTACCATGATCAAATATTTCAGAGTTTGCCTGTTGATGCATGTCGCTCGCAAAAACTCACCATGATGTAATTATTCTATTTTGTTGTTAATAGAAATATATTATTCACAAAAAAAAAAACTTTTTGTTTTGAGGGTGTTTTTGCACAAAAAAAATATTTTTATTTCCATTTTTAAAAAAAAGTTGAAAATTTACCTTAGAAAAAAGAGGTTATTCGACAATATGACTTTTTGGTTTCCGGTTGTTTTTTCATGTTTGTTTTATGTCATTTTTGTTAGAGTTCTCGTTTTGAGGCAATATTTCTCGTTTGATCAGTAACTTTGTTTTCCCTTAACTCTTAACTAGTTGTGGATTTTTTGGTGGAGAAACTCGCTTTCCCATGTGACCTCTTCTACTAGTAGGGTTTTTCATGTAATTGCATGAATTAGCACGTATTCAATCTATTCCAAGGATTTTTTCTAACTTTCTATGATTTTCCTTTCTTCATTATTAATTAGTGATGAAATAGTTTGAACTGAGATATTATCAACAATTATCATTTTTAAAAGTAAGTGTAGAATACTAGATGTAGACATGAAGGCTGAAGGAAATCAACTTTATAAGGAATACTTCCAAACATCTACAAAACCTTATAGGTACAATAGTATTTCAATGTTAATTTACTTTCATTCTTTCTTTCACTTGAGGGGCATTTGGTTTTTATGTTTGTATCCTTATGAACATCCAATCCTCATTTCTAATTTAGTTTTTCTAAAATATTGATTTATGTCTTGTTTCATGATATTTTTCTATTGTAGCCAAGATGTTGTTCAATAGTCTGAGAACCTTTGTGTTTTTGAGACCTTTACCTTCCATTTCAAGTTTGATGTGATGAATGGAATATTATGTCCATAATAAGATATATTTTAAGGGGTCAAATATAACTTAAAGGTTATTTTACATGATAATATTTGGAAGTGGGTGAATATTTTATATTATTCAAATATATCATACTCATTTCAAATCCTATGAATCTCATGAAGAATCATATTCTATTACTAGTCCATTTCAAGGCTAAGATCTCAGTTGATTTACATTTTCACAATTATTAGTTTAGCATTGACTAATGCAAGCTACAATGTTTAACTTTGAAAAATAAATATATTGTTTTCAATATTACTGAAAAAATATTTTTGTAATATTTAATTGGAGCATAACTTGGAGGTCTTATTACACAATGTGCATAATAAATTACCATGTGGATAACTACCTCACATATTTTAGCCATAATTCTCTGATGTAGTTACAATATTTCTGCCATGTTTTTTTAGATATTTGTCTAGTGATTTTTTATTGTTAAATTTCATAAGGAAAAACACCCAAAATTAAAGATCCTTCAAAATTGTTCATACTCATGAAAAAATGTTTTTCATAATCATGAATCATTATTATTTTTATTATTTTTGTGCCCATGTATCCCCCGTGTTGTCATTCTTGTGCCCCATAGAATCCCACTATTTTTATTATTATGCCCTGGCATTATTATTGATATGTAGGATTTTATTTTATTGCCACCCCTTAGAACCTTATATATAACAAGGAGGTATTATCATTTGTATAATACAAGAATTTTTCATTTATATAATGTAAAGGATGGTTCCCCCTCGAAGAGGATAATTTTGAAGTCGCTGATCTATCTTTTATTCTATTTTCTGAGTCAGTTGCATAACATTTTTGTAAAATTAGAATGGAAGATCCATTTTGTAACTCGAGAAGGGAATAAATTAAACCACAAAATAAACTATTTTTTAAGGCTCATACTTGTCAACCTCGTATTCTTTCAACCATAACTTCTAGGGACAAACCCAGAGAAATATACCGTAGGATTTCTTGACATGTCTTAGGACAGAATGGTATGAGTTCCATACCCATGATTTCTTGACATGTCTTACGACAGAATGGTATGAGTTCCATACCCACTAATAAATAATCCAATAACATAGCTAGGGATAAGAAGTGAAAATAGGGTTTGGTCAATACCTGGTTGCGTAGAATTCATGACTAGGGTTCCATCTGAAGAGCTGAAACGCCAATGTGGAAGGGCGAGAATGAACAATTTTGGTGTGCGGTGGGGGGGTGAGGGTCGTTACTTTCATAACCTCCATCTTTCAATCGATGGTCAAAATCTAACCAGTTTTGGCTGACTATCAGCTCATTTTCTACAAGTTACAACTCAAATAGGTTGTGGTGTTTGTAGCTAGAGCTCTAAAAACTTCTAGTGGTTTGGTGAAAAGAAAGAGAGAGTTAATGAAACTTATATCCTGGATAAAGTCTATAGTTGAACAACAGTGGCACTCACCCACTACTTTATTATTTTAAGTATAAGATTCCAAGAGACCTATAAGATGTGTTTTTAAATAGTTAACTCAAATCACAAATTGTGCATTGAATTAGAAAATGACAACAATCGTATGAAAAGAGAACCAAACATTGAAATATATTTGAGTGAAAAATATTAACATGGAAATACAGGTAAAATGTGTATCTCTAATGGACCAAATAATTTCCTAGCGCATTTTTGTATTAAGGTTAAGTTTATATTACCACTCGGGTACATATGTTTACCATGTAATGTTTTTTTATGTTTGGGTAAGTTGAAGCTTTGAGGGATGTTACAAGTGGTATCACAGTTGAAGGGCTCAACATTGTGCCCTGTTTGAGGGAAAATAATCGCAAACCATGTTATATTTCATGGAAGTAATAATTGAAAATATGGAAGGACCTAGATTCTGCAACCCCACTTAAATTTATATCCGGGAATGGGGATACAGTTGAGTGAAGAAATTTGGTCCATAAACGTTATGATTTTTTAAAGATAAGGAAAAAAATACTAGAAATGAATGATAAACCAAGTAAATTTATAGGTTACAAGCCAAGATAATGAATTGAAAAATCAAATTATGAGTAAACTGAAGCAATTTCTCTATGCTAGTTAAGTATTAAAATTTTATTCAATTTATTGTTGAGGTCACACTTACCTAAAATAACTGATATGTTGGATGCTTAGGAGAATACAACATTGTTTAGAATATTTATTTAATAACACATCATAAGAAATCATATCATATTCCCTCACTATTGAATAATGAAAGGTTCATATACGCAGACAAATTAGAAGATGAATACAAGAGTAAACTAAAAAATTCCTTTACTATATACATGTTTGAAAAGGAAAATGGGGTTGTTACATGTGAAATCACTCTGAATTGTTTATTTTTATAATGATTTCCTAGACAAATTAGAAGATTAATACAAGAGTAAACTAAGAAATTCCTTTACTATATACATGTCTGAAAAGGAAAATGGGGTTGTTACATGTGAAATCACTCCGAAATGTTTATTTTTATAATGATTTCCTATTAATAATCACAAAATCCCTCTCGTTAATCTACAAAAATTTATTCTTTGACACATAAATAATAAAGTATAATCATAAAGATTCTAAATAAAGAATTTGTATGGCTTGTTATGAAGGGGATAGTTAGAAAGGGATAAATATTTCATTACTAAAATTAATTATTAGATACAGTTGGGAAGACTTGTTGCATATAAATTACCTCTTCACAAATATAATAGATGAGTGACTAAAAATTAGTTGATGTAGTGAATGAGGGAATAATTGGCTGTAAATACAAATTTTGAAAATCCTCACATAAGAGTAATCTTATCTGTGAATGGGAATTAAGTTAGAAAAGGGAAGAATACTGAAGAAATTTTTAAAGTACTCATAATAAGAAGTGCACTAAAATATATTGGGAAACTTGTAATAAATAAGATCAAATTATTTTGTACACGGTAACAAGGAATTTGTCTAGCCATAATTAATGATAATATTTTCAAAGATTGAATAGACTATATAACACTTATGATTACAAAATGTACAATTTAACTAAAATTATCCTCTGTTATTAATGAGGATGGTTGGAATCCTTTTTACAAAATTGAGATTTAACAAATAATATGGTGAACATTGATAAATATTTCGATCAAAAAAATCAATTATTTGAAGTCTAATAGGGTAATAATCAACTAGTATAAATTGTAACATACACCTCCCCTCACATCTACCCAAATAACCAGCGAATCGGGGTAAAAATGAGCTGAAGTTAGTTAAGACAAGAACCTCCTTAGTGACTTTAAGGAATTGGAATCAATGCGAAAAACCATAACATAGACTCAACTTTACACATACCAGCAGGACTGAAATTTGTTCAGTCAACAAGGAATGACGTGTGCCTGGGTTCCACTAACTTTTGCTCAAGAAAACCATCGGAAAAATCCTTGATATGTGAAAGGGTGTGTCTAGGAGGCTTTGAATGATCCCACAACATATGTATACGTGCATCCAAGGCCTAAATTTCCCATACCTATGCTTGTGTCTGGGGAATTTAAGGCACTTTTTAAAACTAGAATCTCGAACATTGCCTAGAACTTCCTATAGATTTTAGAATCCATCAAACACATGAAGATAACTCCAAATAACCAAAAATTTACTCTAGGAATAGGCCTAACCATCCATAACTGGGACTGAAATTCTATCAAACACTTGGCATGAATGAAATCTACAGGTCTAGGATACAATAGAGATCATAAATAAGTGAAAAATACAGAGAGCCATTACAAGAAGGTTCATCACCCTCTTCCTTGAACATATATGACATCTATTAGGTCTTGCATCCATTATTTTAACATGAAACAACCATTGCATCAACCAGTCATTTAACCATGCTTAGAACCAAAATAAAACCATGGAAATAATAGTGATATAACAACCATTAAATACACACATTAATAATTACAGAAGAAAGAGAACTTAGCTTTCATTAAACATAGGCAATAACTGACTAGGTTTGGGACATCCACGTACCACTTGACCATAGACATGGTTGAGCCAAATATCTCTTCATCCAATCACCTCCATGCAAAATTCAAAGCATGAAAGTGGAATCTCATGGATAAACCAATCCAAAACTAATGAAGGGAATATAGAGGTTAAACCACCTCCACCCTCACCATACCGTGAGAACACAAAAACTGGTGCCCTGATAAGGAAATCAAATCGAACTTGGAATTCCATTCAAAATCCATAACTATCCTTGATGAATTTTCCGTCTCCCTATCTCTTGCCCTTGAGGAGCATCGTCCTCGGTGTTAAACCACACCTACACCTCAGCAAAACTATTGAAAACCAAACATACGTCTCATGGAGCTTTATAAATTTGCTCGATGTGGTTTTTACAATGAGTAACCTATTCAGCAGAAACAACCATGATAACATGACCATATAACATGCATACCACCTATTGGAGATTTATATCTTAGCTCATGGTGGTATTTACATCCATATACATATGTACATATACCAAAAATACTTTTCCTCAATTGGAAAACAATCAAGGATACATGGCACACATCTAATCTACCATATCCCATGTAGTTTAATCGGGCCTAAATTGCTTCCACTGCACTTTAACCTCTTCAATGACTCTGTTCCTGAGAATGAGATGCTTCCACTGTAATATGCATTCAGGTTTCAGATGGAATTCTCCTTCTCTCTCCACCTACAATACAGACCAATCAATAACATGATCAACATCCTTTATACAACTTTTAAGTAATGAAACATGAAACATATCATGGAATTTCACTATTAGAGGCAGTGAAAGTAGATAGGCCACTGATCCAATCCTCTCAATGATCCCAAAAGGCTCGTAATACCGTGGTGCCAGCTTGGCACATGATCCGATCCTCAAGGATCTCTTCTTGGGCTTGATGTGAAAATAAACATGCACCCTAACCTGAAACTCCTTAAATACCCTTTGTTGGTTTTCATAACTAATTGTATATCATGTGATGCCTTTAGGTTCCTCTCGATAATATTATTTTCCTGTTCCATGTCTGCTAGCATATATGGTCCAATCAACACCATGTAAACTGGATCACTCCAACTGATGGCAGTGTTACAACTCTGCCCACACAATGTATCAAAAGGACTCATCTCCAATGACTCCTCATACCCATTCTTGTATGAAAGCTCAACCAATGCTAGATAGTATTCACATTTCCATTGTTGATGCAACACATACATCCTCAACATGTCCTTCAATATCCAGTTGACCCTCTTGGTCGATCCATCTGTTTGTGGATCATAATTTTTTTTGAAAGCCAACTTTGTGCCCAAACATTCAAATAACCCCTTCCAAAACATGGAAGTGAACTTTGCATCCATTTCAGACATGATATTATTCGGAACACCATGCGATATGACCACATACCTAATGAAAATATATGCTACATTGCTAGATTAATAAGTGGTCTTCACTGGAATGAAGTGTGCAACATTTCTCAGCCTATCCACAACCACCATGATGCAATCATGTTGTCTCACTGTCCTTGGAAAACCTATAATAAAGTCAATGGAAATGACCTTCCATTTCCATTTTTGAATTGCAATAGGATGTAGTAAACCACATGGATTCCTACACTCTTTCTTCAGCTACTGACATTCCAAACACTTAGCCACAAACTATGCTACATCCCTCCTCAAATTCGAACAAAAATCGAATCTCTTCACTCAAGTCAATGTCTTCCGATAGCCTAGGTGACCTGAATATGGTTTCTCATGAAACTGCCTCAAGATCACCTTCTTGAGCTCACTATTTTCTAGCACGTATATCCTATCTCTAAACCTGACCAATCCATATTTTGTGAGATGATAGTCCAAATACTGTACACCTACACCTATACTTGTACCATTATCTGTACCCTGCTACAAAATGTGCCTAAGCTCCATATACTTGACATCCTGCTGAACTTCCTATACAATCATATGCTATAAATCCATCCCATAGGAGCTCAAAGAAACAATGTGATTTATCTGTATCCATCTGCTAAGAGCATCTACAACTTTGTTCACTTTTCCTTTGATGTATTTGATCTCCAAATAAAACTTACTGATTGTATCAAGCCATATAAATTTCCTGGAATTCATAATCAGCTGGTCAAAAAAGTACCTCAATCCACTGTGATCACTCATCAGTACAAACCTCGTACCAATAATATAGTGCCTCCACATCTTCAATGCATGTATGATCACTACTAGCTGAAGACAATCCGTTGGATAGTTCTGTTTGTGCTCATTCAATTTTTGTGACTCATAGAATACCACCTTTCCATCCTGAATAAGGACTCCACCAAGTCCTCTCTTGCAATAATATATATGTACACCAAATTATTTATCGAGATATGTGATATTTAACACTAGAGAATATGTCACCAATTACTAAAGTTTTTCAAAAATTTCCTCACAGTCCTTCGTCCACTCAAACTTCTTACCTTTCCTCTGCAATGGTATAATAGGATAAGGAATCAGTGACAATTTCTTGATGAACCTCCTGTAATAACCTTCCTATCACATGAGAGATCTCACCTCATATACATTTGTAGGAGTTGTCTACTACATGATGACTCTTACATATTTTGGATCCACCGCTATTCCCTCCTTCGAGACAACATGTCCCAAGTAATGTACCTTAGTTTGAAAGAAACTAAATTTGTTGAGAGTAGCATACAACTGATGCTATCTCAACAATATTAACACTTCTTCCAAATTTTCATCATGCTCTTCTTTGTTCTTAGAATATAGCAAGATTTCATCGATGAATATAATCACAAGAGTTTCTAGGTAAGGATGTAATCCACTATTAATCAAGCATATACATATAGCTAGAGCATTAGTAAAACTGAATGGAAATATAAAAAAATGATAATGCATGTTAGTCATCAGTAATTTTTTGCTAATATCAAAAGATGACTAAATTATGATCCTGGATTTCTAGAAACAAGATTTGAGAAATATTGGGAGTTCTAGAAATCTCACTGCCTTCATTATCCTAAATTAAAATGCTTCACTAATCTTATCCTCTCTTTTTCTCCTAAAAAATATATTCCACTGCTACAAAGAAGACTTCATTATTGGGCATGTTTGCCTCATTTCACTACCTCACTTTCACTCTCATTCATAACCCTCTTCCTCTGAAAAACCCACTTTTTCCCTTCCTCAAAACCCTCATAAGAACCCCTTCATTCATAATTTATTCTTTGACATATTAAACAATGTAAAAAAATCCCTTTTTTACATTTCTTAGAGCTAAACTTTATCCTATCGGGTCCTTTAAAATTATACATAAAACCCTGTTTTATGTATAAAACCCGCTCCTTGCAAAGGATAGGCCGTAAGCCCTTTTTCCTCTTAAGCCCTAGCCCCCTTTACTCTCATAAGACCTTGGCCTCCACTGTATCTTGGCCCCTTATCCGTTGAAATATACCTCTTCCCCTTTCATTTTTATACACACTGCAAACCTTATTATAAACACCCCCAAACCTGCGAAAATATTAAAACTGGGCCCCCCGAATTTTCATTACACCCGCGCCGTGATTGAGCCATCTCCACCGTTGATCGGGGATCCATTCTCTTGATCAAAAGACTATCAATTACCTCCCCCATATTAAAAAAATCCACATATATTATAACCATGTGCTATGCGACAAAATATCACCACATCACCTCACGCTCGGGCCCCACCTTCAACTAAAACCTCACCAGCCAACCATTCCTTGATACCTGTCTTCCACTCCGCTCCCACCACCTGCTCGCACTCCCCCAAGTCATTATTCACCATCAATATCATTCCTTGAGATCCGACGGCCCAGGATGCATATCGCATAAAAAGTCTCGATGGGTTTAAAGTTTTATAACCTATGCTAAATGGGTGGTTTTATCCAGCCACGTGTCGCTCCCTAAACCATATCGTGTTTGTTTGGTCCAAAACCAGTTACCACCCATTTTGCGTGCGATAAACAACTTGTGGTTTTTGAAAACCACTTTTTTCCCTCTGCGCCATAATTCAAATTTCCCCGCTTCTGTTCAAATCTCTGCCTGGTTCCTCCTTCGAAACCTTGCCTCCTGCACCTTCTCCTTCTCTGCCATCACCTCCTGATAGCTCGAAACCCTGAAAAATGCAGTAAATCCCTCCCGCAGGTTTTAAAGACTAATAATTTGTTCTTTGTGCAGGTTTAATGGTAGAAAGGGCCACCATACCCTCCCATAGTCCAAAAAAGTTGGGTTAGACGTTGGGTGATGATCTAGTTGTTTTATTCAAAATAAAAGGGACAGAGGCCCTGCATCAAGATCAATCATCGATGGAACATGATCATTGGTGTATCGAATCAAACCTCCAGCCACAAATAACGGCCTCCCCAGCATACAAAAAGACACAAACAATCATAGAAATAACAAATGAAGAAAGCAGAAGAGTTAAGGCGCTAATCCTAATTAGAAGACAAAACAAAAGGGTTGGCCAATTAAAAACATAAGATTAAAGAAAAGGAAGATTGATGAAGGTCAAAATAAAGATAAAATCAAAGGATCAAAAGAAATAAATCAGAAAATCAAAGGAACAGAACAAAAAGATCAAATAGATTGAAGAAAATATGATAAAAATAGACAGTCAAAGTATAAATACAGAGCCTAAGGCCTAAAGATAGATATTAAAGATAAAACAAGGGGATTATTAACCCAAAACAAATTTGAATGACTCAGCTTGTGGCAGTTACTTCTCTCCAAAGATATTTTTGCCACCTAGTGCTTTGTTTCCTTCAATAAAGATTAGGTAGTTATTAAACTGAGTCGGAGATATTTATATCTGCTAGACAGTTATTGTAAAAGTTATTAATAAACCTTAAAATCAAACATTTCACCTATTTTCCCTTAGCGATTAAGATAGAAGTTATTAAAACACAGAAGTAGCTGCAAATATTCCCACCTTGAGCCTTGCATGGTCTTCAATGTTAAGAATGCATTAACTCTATAATAAATGATACTCAAACCCTAGCTTAGCTTCACCTCCTCATTTGCAGCATAAATATTGCATCTAAACTCATTATATTGCTTCCATTTGATGGTTCTTTGAAGTAATACATAATCTCTGTGAAGTTGAAAAGAAATTGATGTCTTGGAACTTGTGGATGTCCTGATTTGTTTGTAGATGCAGGAGGCTAGATCACCGGATCCCTGAAATTGGTTGTTGGTGGAGTGCTTCTAATCTATTATTGTTATTTCATGTTTTCATTATGTTCCCACCTTCCTATGTTGCAGCAGAATAAAAGTTTTAGACTAATAAATCTCTTTTCAAAGCACCTTAGTTCTATTTGTTCTTCACTGCCTTAATATTTTCTTCTACTAAGACATTTTAGAGAATTACTAATTTCTCTCTAGGCCCCCTAAGCTTGTTTATTTTAGAAATAGTTGAATACAGTTGGTATCAAGCATGATTTATGGTTTTCCCTACTTACTTGCTGCCAGTTAAACACTATTTTTTGAAGACTCTCTCTAAAGTACCATTCTTTAAAGTTTGCCAAAGAGGTTTTGTTTTGATCATGCCCTTTGTACTTTCTTAACTAATTGTTTTAGAGATTTTCATAACTATAATCAAGGATTTTTAGGAGTTCTCTCTTCTCTGATTATAGTTATGTGTGTTTCTTAAGTGTTTTTTTTTCTTGAAGTGAAATCACTAGAAGTTAAATGAGTTTCTCGCCTTATATATTTCATTGGAAAATTTTGTCTTGAATTATTATTTGCTGAAGTGTGGATTGTAGAATTTATGGTTTGCCTTGTCTATTGATTTCCTCTTCATTTTTTTTTATATTTAAGTCCCTTTGTTGAGAATTACATATGATAAAGGATTCTTAATTTCCCTTTACCCTACTTTTCATTCTTACAATTGATGTCCATCTCATTACCCTTAAAACTTGAAGATCCACTAACCAAGTTAGATTTTCCCTATGATCCTCCCCGATCCAATTATGAACTTATCATGAATTCCATTAGACTCCATTGCCCAATCACTTAGATATTTCCTCATTTTACCTATTTGTCTTGATCATTATACCCAACCAAAACAAGCAAAAAAATCCCACACTTAATAACTAGCCTAAAATCAACCCTTTAAAGAAAACAAGTTTATATGTTTGTAAAAAAGTATAGAGATCCCTCTCTGAGTCCAGGAAGGCTAGGTCCTAGGGATCCAAAGATTGGTTCTGATGTTGCCTTGTCATTTGGTCTACCAATCTTCCAAATCACAAGACCCCAACATAATGGTGATCACAGTGGGGCATTTTGAGTAAATCTTAAGCTAAAACATTTTGTATCCATTTGTATCCATTCATTCATAATCACTTCATAGCCATTACCAACACAATGATGATCATAATGGGGCCTTCTAAGTTAGTGACAATCTAATTTTAACTTAGGACTTCAGAAACTCTTATAGATGCATTTTGACCCTCAGTTAAGCTTAAGAAAATTAACTGATAGCCAAGAGTAGACTCTGTTTGTTTCACCATCTTAGCTATATGATGATTCAGGTATGGGATTCTCTTACAAAACCTTAGGACTACATAAAAAACTTAGAAAACCCCAAAAACATCCTTAGATTGGTTTTTATAAATTATTGGTGGTGGAGCATATACATTTTACCTTCAAAATAGCTTAAAATTTCAACCTCGTGACTCCACTAGCCCTAGTAGGCCTATTACTCCACTAGTACTTCCAGATTTCCCTAGGATTTTGTCAAATCAATCCCAAAATTTTTAGAAGCCTAGTCCCATATTTTAAAAGTATAATAAAAACTATGAGAGTTCAACCTTCTGAAAACAATCCTAAAGCTTTCAACCTCTCCAAATTTTGAGTTTGAAATCTGGCTTCACATAGGATCAATACCAAATCTCATCTAAAACCTAACCCTCCTACAATAGTTGATGATCCAGAGTATATTTTGGGGCAAAATTCTAGAGCTAGAAATTTAATTACTGTTAGGACTATCCAAAGAACAAGATCTTTCCCTGAAAACCTTACAGTCTTGAAATATCCTCACTTTGACTTGTATCATTCAAAAGGCCTATTTAGAACCAAGTCACATAGTTATATTGACCAAACTGACCTTGAGCCCACAGATTTGCAGCAGAGTTCTAGTAGAGAAGCCTCTCCTTCTACTCCTCGCGATTTTCAGCTTCTCCATCACTTCAACTCCTTCCATAACAAATCTGTTCAAAATCAGTTTCTTGGTCCAAACACTTCCAACACACGCATCCATACTTCCTCTATTCAAAATACTCCATTTCATCCCACTTTCCCTTTCACAAATCCACCTTTTTTAAATCCCCATTTTCTCCTATCATGGCAGCATGGTATGCCCCATTAGTGTTACCACAACCTCTGGTTCCTTTACCAAATGATTATAAATCTAGAATTCCCCATTTCACTGGAACTGAATCTACTACTGCCCAATAGCATGTAGATAAAATGGATGATGATTTTGATTACATGGAAATAGAATAAGAGACCATTAAGATGAGAATATTTGCCCAAATTTTAGGAGGAGAAGCAAAAAATGGTTTAAAAGCTTAACTCCTAACATCATAAATGATCTCCCTTCTTTATACCAAAAATTCATAAACAAATAGGAAATTAAAAATAACCCTCTCGAAATCCTTCAGAATATAGCAACCTTAAAATAAATGTTGGGGAAAGTGTCCAAGATTACTGCACTAGATTCAATAGTGTTTACAATGCACTTCCACCAAACATGAAACCTCCACTAGGCTTAGCTTTAGCAAAATTCCCAGAGGGTTTTGACCCTGACATGGCCTATCAGCTAAGAGAAAGAGACCCCTTAAATTTAGAAGATATGCAGAGGGGAGCTGCAAGTGTAGAGGAAAATCTGATTGAGAAAAGAACTAGGTTGAAATCAGAAAAAAGAGTTACATACAAAGATGAAACAATGGCATCAACCTAATCATCTGATGCCAAAATTGATAACTTAGTAAGGGTAGTGGAAAGAATGTTGGAGAAGATAAACTCAGTTGATAGAGCATCCCCTAGGGAAAACCAGATCAATCCCCAAAATAGAAATAGAAATCCAAATTTCAGAAGAGATCTTATTCCAAATATACAAAGAGATAATGACCAAAAAATTAGGCCTCCTTTCCAAGAAAAATATGTAGATGAATAAGAGGAAAGGGAGACTGAAAGGTTGGAAGAAAAACATGTAAATATGATAGGATCTAATAGTGAGGGTGATTCTTTTCTCACTGAAGAAGAACAAATATTCTTCTCCTCAGAACAAACTGAAAACAACCATGAGTATTATGAAGATTACCATTTGGGGTTTAAAAATTCTATAATGGAGTTCCATAGACAATATGATCTTATGAGAAAAAAGAACCAAGATACCTCCAAGAATAAAAATACAGAAAGTGCTGTTAGGAATACCTCAAAAAATATGCCTAAAAATACATAAAATAGTTCTAACACTATGGCTAAGAAAACTGACTTAAACAAAGAAAAAACCAGTCAGCCAAGTGTTGACCCAATATGCCCTAGTACCTCTGCTAGTGGCCTTGAGAAATATGTCCAAAATAACAGTCCTAATAAAACTCAGCAAATCAGAATTGCTGAAAAGACTATTTTTGACAAAACAGATGTAAATATGTCAAAAACACTAGTCCCTTTCAGCCTTGAAGGAGAAATTCCCAAAATCAAAATTGGCATACCCTTAGCTGAACTAGTAACCCAGGATGTATATAAAAATCATGTTTTGAAAGCTTTGAATATAGGCAATGATACTGATACTTTGAACTTGACAGATGATAAACCAAAATTGTTGTTGGGTCCTGAAGTAGAAGGAAAATACCAAGAAGGGGTTGTCCCTCCCTTCTATGTTAGCTTAAGCATACATGATAAAATTTTACACAATGCCATGCTAGACTCTGGTGCCTCTCACAACCTTATGCAAAAAGGGGTGATGGAGAGATTAGGCCTAGAAATTACTAAACCTTACAAAGACCTGTATTCCTTTGATTCAAGCAGAGTCAAGTGTTTAGGTCTGATCAAGGATTTATGTGTTAATCTGGCACAAATTCCTGCTAAAGGTCTAGTTATGGACATAGTGGTTGTTGACATTCCCCCAAAGTATGGCATGCTTTTACCCAGATCATGGGGAGCCAAACTTCAGGGAAGCCTTCAAATGTACATGTCTTATGCTACCATTCCATTTTTTAACCAAACTAGAAGATTATACAGAGAATCACATATGAAATATATGGTAAGAAACATAGATAGGCCAAACAACACTCCTGTTTATTCTATTCATTCAAATCTAGATTCCTGTATCTTGTACAATGAAGATGAATCAACAAACAAGAAAGGAAAATGAGAAAGAATTAAGTCCACTAGAATAGTAAAAATAGTTCTCAAATAAGAAACATGACACCTCAAACTTTAGCAGCCTCGAAGAGAAAAATGATAATGAGCATGACATAGAAACACTTTGGGAAATGAGCTTCGATGGCTCTTGCAGCAAAACAGGTTCTAGAGCTAGTGTATGGATACATAATACAAAGAAAGGACATTCCTACAAACTTAATTTTCCATGCACCAATAACATTGCAGAATATGAAGCTCTCCTCCTTGGCCTACATCTGCTCAAATATTTAGAAGCCAAGAAAATATCAGTCCAAGGAGATTGAGAGCTGATCATTAGGCAAATAAAATGGGATTATTCAGCCAAAAACCAAAGATTAAGAGAACATAGGAATGCTACCTTAGATATCCTAAATTTTTTTGAAAAATATGAACTCACTTTCATTCCTAGAGCCTAGAATAACCTTGCAAATGAGCTTGCCTTTGCTGCCAGCAATTTTCAAATACCCTAGGTAAATGAACAATTCAATGTCAAAGTAAAAAATAGGCCAACAGTGTATTACAATGAAAATTATTGGCAAGTGTTTGAGGATGATAAACACATTGATGATTTTCTGCAATCAAGAAATGGTTTTGTTGAACCAACACCTATTTCAATCCTTGAAGAGGACTATTTTGATAAAAAAAACAAATCCCTAAAGCAGAGTTTTCCTCTACTGCTGATATAAACCAATTTGAACATCTTTATAAAGAATAATTACTAAATAAACTAGGCCAAAAGGACCTTGAAGTTTTACAATATAAAAATGATTCAATACCAGGGGGCCTTACACCAGTAGCGAAGCTTTTTGATTTCAATGATGTAGCTAAAAAACCAAAGATGGAGCCTACAGAAACTAATGTAGAAGAAGATAACATAGGTAGCATGAATAAACCCAAAATGATCAAGTTCTCTAGCACTCTTCCTACTCATATGAAAAAGGAATATGTTGAACTTTTAAAAGAGTTTGGAGATGTGTTTGCATGGGGGTACAAAGATATAAAATCATATGATACCAGAATTATTCAACACAAGGTTCCTCTTAAGGAAAACAAGAGACCTTTCAAACAAAAAATAAGAAGAATAAACCTTTTTTTATTACCTTTAGTTGAGAAAGAGATCAAAAAAATGTATGATGTTGGGATCATAGTTCCCCTTAGATACTCACAGTGGGTTTCCAATGTATCTGTTAGGAAGAAGACTGGGGAAATTAGGCTTTGTATTGACTTTAGAAATCTGAACAAATCCTCCCTAAAAGATAATTATTCATTTCCTAAAAGCGATCACATACTCCAAAACGTGGTTTGATTTAAGAGAATATCACTCTTGGATGGTTTTTCAGGCTACAACCAAGTGCTAGTGCTCACAAGTGATCAACACAAAAGAACTTTCACCACTCCTTGGGGTACATTCATGTATGTTAAAATTCCATTTGGTTTGATGAATGCAGGAGCCACATTCCAAAGGGCCATGGACATATATTTTTTAGAAGACATTGGATATTTCAGAATCATTTACCTTGATGACATCATTGTTTACTCCAAAACTGATAATAAACACTTAGCTCATTTGATAAAGTTTTTGAGAAATGAAGAAAATATCTCTTATCTTTGAATCCCAAGAAAACACTCTTTGGTCTCCAGGAAGGAAAGCTCTTAGGCCACATAATCTTTGAAGAAGGAATCAAAGTAGACCCCAAAAGGATTGAAGGCATATTGAAAATCATTCATCCTAGGAACCTCAAGGAATTGCAATCTTTCATTGGGAAGATCAACTTTCTAAGGAGGTTCATCCCCAACCTTGCTGAACTTTTGAGGAATATCACAAATATGATCAAAAAGGAAAAATGAGTTAAATGGACTTTAGAATCCAAACAATCATTTGAACTAGTGAAACAAGCTCTCACTCAAACACTATTTCTTTTCAGTCCTAATTTCACCAAGGATTTCTACATTTTTTCATTTGCCTCTAAACACACCATTGCTGCAGTGTTGTTACAAAAGAATAATACAAGGGAAGAAAAATGAATATCCTTCTTCAGTAAAGCCCTAAGAGATGCTCCAATCAAGTATACCATCATGGAGAAATAAGCCATAGCTCTAATAAAAGCATTGAAAGATTTTCGAGTCTACATTTTACATTCTCATATCATTTCTTTTGTCCCACATACAGTTGTCAAGGAAATTCTAAATCAAGACCCTAATGGTAAAAGGGGAAAATGGATTTCTATTAAATTATAATATGATTTCGAAATTAGGCCTACCATGCTGATTAAAGGATAGGGATTAGCAAAACTCATGGCAGAATCAAATTTCCAAGCATTAGACATAAATATGATTGATGTTTTAGAAGAAACAAAAGAATTCATTACTCCATACATTGAAGAAATATTTTTGAATTCTTTATGGCATGCTGATATCATTTATGTGCTTCTTTATCTCAAAACTCCTCCTTTCTTATCAAAGACTAAAGCTATATTCTTGAAACAAAAATCTTTAAATTACTGCATTTTAGATGGAGTGTTATATTTGAAGAATGTTGTGGGCATATTGACTAAATGTTTGCTTGAGAGTTATGCAGGGAAAATCATGCATGAGCTACATGAGGGAGAATGTGGAGGCCACCTTTACTGAAATACCACAACAAACAAGATTCTTAGAGATGGCTATTATTTTCCCACCCTTTTCCTTGATACTCAAAAACTAGTCATGACTTTCCATAAGTGTCAAATTTTTTATGGCAAGAGAAAACTCCTACCTTTACCTCTGCATCCCATCAGTATTGAGGCTGCCTTTCTGCAATGGGGTTTAGAATTTATTAGAGAAATTCACCCAACCTCATCTTCCCAACATAAGAGGATCCTTACTGCTACTGATTATTTTACCAAATGGATAGAGTTATCCCTTCTAGGAATGCTATTGACTCAGTCATTCTCAAGTTCCTTGAAACAAGCATACTATCCTGATTTGGCTGTCCTATAAATATCATTACAAACAATTTTGTTGCCTTCAAATCCAAAAGAATGGTGGATTTAAGCTATAAATATCATATCACATTAGGGAATTCCATAATTTAATACCCCCATGGTAATGTCCTAGCTGAATTCTCCAATAAAATCTCGAACAACATTATCAAAAGACTGTTGGATCAAAATAAAAAATCATGGCATAGTAAGCTGATAGGATAACCACCAATAAATAAATAAATATGTCCCCCTATCAGGTGGTATATGGCATAGATGTAGTCTTCCCAACATCTTTAAGAGTTCTAGTCATGAAACTCCTCCAAGAGGTGCAATCAGAATAAAATGACATGTAAAGAAGGCTAAATAAAACCATGTTTTACAGAAGTCAAGAGAGGAAGTGTACAAAAGAACACAAGCAGTTCAAGAAAACATCAAGAATATCTTTGACAGAAGGAATAAATCAAATAATTTCCAAGTTTGATATACAGTTTTGAAATGGGATTCTAGGAGGGAAGATAGAGGTAAACATGGAAAATTTGATAATTTGTGGAAAGGGCCGTATATCATTCATTCAATTAGGGATCATAATGCTTTCTTTTTTACAAGGGCTGAATGGAGAAGAGTTATTTGGAGGTCTTGTTAATGGCAGGATGCTAAAGATGCTCGAACATCATTTTTTGGAATGTCGAAAATTAACTTCAAATTTTTCACTCATTATAAATAACATTACATGAGAAAAATCACAGAAAATACAAAAAAAATGAAAGGAAAGAAAAAAGAGATCAAATTCAAAAGAGGTACAACTCCATACCCAAAAAACAACACTACTGAAAGTGTGAAAGCCTAAAAGCCACTACTGATTCAAAATGATGTCTTGTTCAATCATCTAGCCTAATCATGGTTGAACATGCTTTAAATTTATGTTGATAAGTTAGTGAAATCAATGATTGTCAATATTATTTCAAACTTGACTTATCAAGAAAGGTAGATTAGGGAATATAAGATACTGGTTCCACATGCTCAAAATAGAACCAAAGAGGAAGATAATGATGCATTAGAAATGATAGATCACAAATTTATCTTTCTAAAGTTACTTTTTATGCAAAATAATGTTTGTCTGCAACTTGTTCCATTGCCACAACCATGGTGAGTCATACTTCCTAATCCTGATTTAAACCATGCTTTAAATTTCATGTCAAAATTTTAGAGAATCAAGATTTCCAAACAGCTTAATCTTGGCAGTCAAATACTTCAGGTAGAGAATAAAAATAGTTCACCATTTTAATATGAAATCTTGGAAGTAATAAGGATAGAAGTAGATAGTTTATTTTTTTTTTCAAAAATAAAACATCAAGATTCTCCCAGTTCAAGTGCACTCAAAGAAGAAAAAATGTTAGGACAAGTAGGATTGGGTAGGTAGAAATGTTGTTAAAAGAAATCATATGTTGCATATTTTTAAGATTGTCACTTCAAAGAAATATTAGCAAGTGAAGAAGAAGGGAAATCTGCCCAACGGAAAAGACACTGATCTGCAGAAACTCAGAGATTGATAAATTTAAAGTTCTCGACACCTCCAAAAGGGAGTTGCACTCCCCAAGTGGAGCCACTGTTAGTCATCAGTAATTTTTTGCTAATATCAAAAGATGACTAAATTATTATCCTGGATTTCTAGAAACAAGATTTGAGAAATATTGGGAGTTCTAGAAATCTCACTGCCTTCATTATCCTAAATCAAAATGCTTCACTAATCTTCTCCTCTCTCTGTCTCCTAAAAAATCTATCCCACTGCTACAAAGAAGACTTCATTATTGGGCCTTTTTACCTCATTTCACTACCTCAATTTCACTCTCACTCATAACCCTATTCCTCTGAAAAACCCACTTTTTCCCTTCCTCAAAACCCTCATCAGAACCCCTTCATCCATCATTTCTTCTTTGACATATTAAACAATGTAAAAAACTCCCTTTTTTACATTGTTTAAAGCTAAACTGTATCCTATTGGGTCCTTTAAAATTATACATGAAACCTTATTTTATGTATAAAACCCACGTCTTGCAAAGGATAGGCATTACGAGCTTTTTCCTCTTAATCCCCAGCCCCCTTTACTCACATAAGACCTCAGCCTTCACTATATCTTGGCCCCTTCTCCATTGAAATATACCTCCACCCCTTTCATTTTTATACACCCTGCAAACCTTAATATCAACACCCCCAAACCTTCGAAAATATTAAAACTGGGCCACCCACCTTTTCATTATTCCCGTGCCCTGATTAAGCCATATCCACTATTGATTTGGGAACCATTCTCCCGATCCAACGGCTATCGCTTCCATCCCCCATATTAACAAACCCTGCATATGCTATAACCCCACGCTATGCGACAAAAGGTCGCCACGTCACCTCACACCCGAGCCTCGATCAACCATTCCTTAACACCTATCTTCCACTCCACTCCCACCACCTTCTCGTCACTCCCCCAAGTCATTCAGCACCATCAATCTCATTCCCTGAGATCCGACGGCCCAGGATGCATATTGCATAAAAAAGTGGCGATGGGTTTAAATTTTTATAACCTGCATGAAATGGGTGGTTTTTTCCGGCCACGTGTTGCTCCCTAAACCATATCGCGTTTTTTTGGTCCAAAGCTAGTTACCAACCATTTGGCGCACGATAAAGCACTTGTGGTTTTTGAAAATCACTTTTTCCCTCCGTGCCATAATTCAAATTTCTCCGCCTCTGTTCAAATCTCTGCCTGGTTTCGACTTCGGAACCCTGCCTCCTGCACCTTCTCCTTCTCTTCCATCACCTCCCGACGACTCCAAACCCTGAAAAATGCAGTAAAGCCCTCCTGCAGGTTTTAAAGACTAATAATTTGTGCTTTGTGTAGGTTTAATGGCAGAAAGGGCCACCATACACTCCCACAGTCCAAAAAAGTTGGGTTAGATGCTGGGTGACAATTTAGTTCTTTTATTCAAAATAAAAGGGACAAAGGCCCTGCATCAAGATCGATCATCAATGAAACATGATAATTGGTGTATCGAATGAAACCTCTAGCCACAAATAATGACCTTCCTTGCATACAAAAAGACACAAACAGTCATAGAAATAGCAAAGGAAGAAAGCAAAAGAGTTAAGGGGCTAATCCTAATTAGAAGACAAAACAAAAGGGTTAGCCAATTAAAAACAGAAGATTAAAGAAAAGGCAGACTGATGAAGGTCAAAAGAAAGAAAGAATACAATAGAAATATGAAAAGATAAAAGAAAAGGATCAAAATAAATAAATCAGAAAATCAAAGGAACATAACAGAAAGATCAAACATATTGAAGAAAATATGATAAAAACAGACTGTCAAAGCATAAAGACACAGTTTAAGGCCGAAAGACAGAGATTAAAAATAAAACAAAGGGCAGATTAACCCAAAACAAATTCGAATGACTCAGCCTGTGGCAGTTACTCCTCTCAAAAGATATTTTTGCCACCTAGTGCTTTGTTTCCTTCAATAAAGCATTAGGATGTTATTAAGCTGAGTTAGAGACATTTATATATGCCAGAAAGTTATTGTAAAAGTTATGAATAAGCCTTAAAGTAAAACTTTTCACCTATTTTTCCTTAGTAGTTAAGATAAAAGTTATTAGAACAGAGAAGTAGCTGCAGATATTCCTGCCTCGAGCCTTGCATGGTCTTCAAGGTTAGGAATGCATTAACTTTGTAATAAATGATACTCGAACCCTAGCTTATCTTCACCTCCTCATTTGTAGCATAAATACTGCATCTAAACTCATTATCTTGTTGGCATTTTATGGTTCTTTGAAGTAATACATAGTCTCTTGGAAGTTGAAAAGAAATTGATGTCTTGGAACTTATGGATGTCCTGATTTGTTTGTTGATGGAGGAGGCTAGATCACTGGATCCTTGCGCTTGGTTGTTGGTGAAGTGCTTCTAATTTTTTGTTGTTATTTCCTGTTTTCATTATGTTCCCACATTTCTATGTTGCAGTAGAATATAATTTTTAGGCTAAGAAATGTCTTTTGAAAGCACCTTAGTTCTGTTTTTTCTTCACTGCCTTAATGTTTTCTTTTGCTAGGAAATTTTAGAGAATTCTTAATTTCCCTATAGAACCCCTAAGCTTGTTTATTGAAGAAATTTTTGAATACATTTGATATCAAACATGACTTATGGTTTTCCCTGCTTACTTGCTGCCACTTAAACACTATTTTTTGAAGTCTCTCTCTAAAGTACCATTCTTTAAAGTCTGCCAAAGAGGTTTTGTTTCGATCATACCTTTGTACTTTCTTCACTAACTATTTTAGAGATCTTCATAACTATAATCAAGGATGTTTAGGAGTTCCCTCTTCTATGATTACAGTTGTATGTGTGTCTTAAGTGTTTTTTGTACTTGAAGGTGAAATCACTAGAAGTTAAATGATTTTCTCTCCCTCTATATTTCAATGGAAACGTTTGTCATGAAATATTATTTTCTTAAGTGTGGATTATAGAATTTATGCTTTGCCCTGTCTATTGATTGCCTCTTTTTTTTTTTTTTTATTTAAGTCACTTTGTTGAGAAGTACATATGATAAAGGATTCTTAATTGCCCTTTACCCTAGTTTTCATTCTTACAATTGATATCCATCTCATTACCCTTAAAACTTGAAGATCCACTGACCAAGTTAGATTTTCCCTATGATGCTCCCCGATCCACTAATTAAGTTATCATGACTTCCATTAGACTCCATTGCCCATTCACTTAGAGATTTCCTCATTCTACCTATGCTTATTGATCATTATACCCAACCAAAACAAACAAAAAAACCCCACACTTAATAACTAGCCTAAAATAAACCCTTTAAAGAAAAAAAGTTTATATATTTGCAAAAAAATAGAGAGATCCCTATCTAAGTCCAAGGAGGCTAGGTCCTAGGGCTCAAAAAATTGGTTTTGATGTTGCCTTGTCATTTGGTCTACCAATCTGCCAAATCATAGGACCCCAACAATGCCCATACCTAGCTCGTAAATGTATCTTATAGATGTCCTATTCTATGTTGTGTACCTGATTGTATCCTGATCTCAAGTGGATCTTATAGAACATTGCTTCTCCCTTCAGCTTATCGACAAATCATCAATCCCTAATAATGGTTAGTTGTTCCAGATGGTCACTTTGTTCAGTTGCATGTAATTAATGCACAATATGATAGTTCTATCCTTCTTCTTCATGAAAAACACTAGTGCACCCCATGGCGATACAATTGGCCCAATTTATCCCGTATCAATAATCTCTTTCAGCTACAACATCAACTCTACTAACTTAGGTGTGCTCATCGTGTAATATTCCTTTGATGTTGGTGTTGCCCTTGGTATGAATTAAATATAAAATTGTGCTTCCCTGTGAGGTGGAAACTCAGAAATATCTGTAGGAAATACATCCAAAAAATTTTGTAGAACTGGGTAACTGCTCAACACATCTACATCCTCAACTTTATTACCTTTGTCACTAGAAATATGCACTGCAAATAACACACATCGTTTCTGAAAAATACGTTTTCCCTGCTTATATGTCACCATCCTAACTTATGTGGCTTTCTTCTTTCTTTGTAAGAAACTTGGTTCCCCATTTTCATCCAAACGCTATATCTTTGTCATAACAATCCACCTTGGTCATGTGAAGGTATACCTAATCCATTCCCAATAGTATACTATATGATCCTAATGGAAATATTTTGAAGTGTCTTGTTGTACGTATGCCATTTAACTCAAATGCATAAGCTCTTACCCAATGATGAACTCTATTCTTTGTGTCTGTAGCCAACCGCACTAACCAATATTCTACATGAATTTCTTTCCTCAAACCACACATATCGACCAGGTCAACATTAATATCACTATAATTAGGTCTAGTTTCAATACAAATAGAAATAACTTGATCACCAAGCTTACCATCCATCCCAATGATATAATCTTGAAGATCTTCCTTCTTGTTGTCCACAACTACATAAATCCAACAAAATCCTATGACCAACATTCCCATCTATCTGCACCTCCTATGCACTATAGATTTGGGGTCTACCACCCTGATACTGTGGGAAGTCTCTCTTACGATGATCCTTGCCACGTATCCAACATTAAAATGGTGCTCTACCATCACCTCTAGTCTGATGCTCTCTAGGTCCCTTCCTATTTTTGTTGAACTTCTTGGAAGGAACCACAATTTCCTTCTCACCTACATCTTGCGGTATTTCCTTCTTTGGTGGCCATATTCATTTAGGTTTCTCATTTCCTTTCAAATCACGCTTGGGCTCAAATTTATGTTTTGATGGCTCATAACAATGCTTCATCTTTCATATGGCCTCTTCAATTGATCTAGGATCAGAGAATTCAATCTAGTATTTGTATGCTACTGGAATCCCATCGATAAATCTCTGAACCTCAGCCTTCTCCACCGTGAGGTAAGGAACATAACTCAACAACTCCAAAAACCTACTAGTATACTCATCATCTGTCATGGAACCCATATGCAACTCATAAAACACCTTAGATACAACATCATAGTACATCTCTGATAGATATTTATTCTTGAATAGCCTCTCTAATTCACCCCAAGCTAGTTCCTCCTCATAAACAATGTTGGCATTATTCACATCTTTCGACTATATATCTGCTTTACCTTTGAGATCGAATGTGGCTATTCTAGCTTTCATGTTTTCTGAATAGCCATGCAATGTAAAGAATTTTCTCATACCAAGAAACCATGACTTTGAATCATCTGGTTTCTTCATATATTTGTCAAAGGTAGGTAGATTTTCTTTCTTAAAATCATCTGGAAAATATCCCATGTCACTCCTCCTGTGGGGATGATAATGATGATAACCATAATTCCTATAGAAAGCTTAACTAGATTAGTGCATGTGTCTGTCACCTCTCCTATCGAGCGTGTCCAAGAATCTACCATCTCTAATCGTGCAATCTCAACTCAACCTGTAACCACTAGGAGACCTATTATCATATGCACCATTAGGTCCATCCTCTTGTCCATAATTGATCCCAAGTGGCCCCTTTCGCTACAATTATGACAAAATCTGAAGGATTTTTGCATTTACTTCTTCTTCTTTTTTCCTGTGCATGTATGATTCTATCAATATCCGCCTTACAACTCCTTATCTCTTCCTTCAAACTTCTCAGTTTATATGCTAAATTAGATGAGATCCGAACACCATGCTTCTCATCAAATTCACAAGGAGAATCTTTGTAGTCTACTATCTTGCTAGCCATGTTGGATTTATTCTTGCAAGGAATCTCATGTCAACTTACGCCAAATCAAAAATAAACAAGTGTACCTTAGCATAATTCGGGGAGGATATCTCATCTGCAAGATCAACCAATCAACATAATACATGTATACACATAATCATAACAAATTATAGACTTGTAACACATGGTATACCAACACGTAAAAATCATTCTAGTTAGAGTCCAACCATCAATTCACGACCACATCAACTACACACCATGCCCTCAGGTATCACAACCTCAACCATACCAATGCACACTTGACAACATGTAAGAACTTGCGAATTATAACCAGTCATATGCTCATGAAAATACATTTACAACAACACCATCAGCCCTTCCCTGGAGACATCATTTCCACCATGACCAATACCATGTGGATGCAAAAAGTACATAGTCCACCAACATGAAAAAAAAATTCACAAACGACTTGAATGCATGATGAAAATCAGATTAACAACATTAGAAATTTCCCAAGGATATCAAAACCACACTTTGATACAAACTGTAATGTACACCTCCCCTTACATCTACCCAATTAACCGTCCAATTGGGGTAAACATGAGCCGAGGTACATTAAAAGCATACCCAACCTCCTTGGTGACTTTAAGAAAGTGGAATCGACATGAAAAACCATAACACAGACTCTCTGCACCTGCAACAGGACCCCTGGAGGCTATTCGAGTCATCAACCTCACTTGTCCCTGGGTCCCACTGGCTTTTTCTAATGAAAATCCCTAGAAACTCCCTTGATATGGGCATGGGTGCATCTGGGAGGCTCTGGATGCTCAACAGAATATTCATGTGTGCATCAAGGGACTCAAATTTCTAGACTAGTGCCTGGATTTGTCAAATTTAAGGCACATTTTAAGCGCATAATCTCAAACACTGCCCAAAAATTTATGTATTTTTTAGAATCCATAAAACACATTAAGAAAATGAAAAGTAACCAAAAACTGACTCCGAGACTAGGCCTAACCATCCCCAACTAGAACTCACATTCTATTAAAGACTTGACATGAATGAAATCTAGAGGTCTAGGATACAAGAAAAAACATGAATAACTGAAAATTCTTGAGATACATTACAGGAAGGATCACCACCCTCTTCCTTGAACTGAAATGACATGAATCAGGTCTTTCATCCATTATGTTAACATGTACAAGTAAATATATGAAATAACCATGCGATGAACCTGTCATTTAAAAATGATTATAAAAAACATAAAACCATGGAAATAATAGTGAGATGGCAACCATTAAATCAACACAATAATAAGTACAAAAGCAAGATAACTTAGCTTCCATTAATCATAGGAAGCAACTGACCAATTTTGGGACTTCAACGTACCACTAGACCATAGACATGGATAAGCCAAACCTCTCTTCTGTCAGTCACCCTCATGTCATATTCCAAGCATGAATCTTGGATCTGATGGATAAACCAATCCCAAAACAACCAAAATGATCCAGAGGTTAAACCACCACCACCCTCACCATACCATGATCACAACAAAATCAATTATTCGATCACAAAACCTTACCGAACTTGGAATTCCATCCAGAATCCATCATTATACTTGAGGAATTTTCCATCTCCCTGTCTCTCAATCCTTACCGCAATCCAATCCTAAATCACTAGGCCCTAAACGAAGACACCAACCTCAATATTTATCATGTATCCCACCAAAATTGGTTAAGGGATTCCTAGTACTTTGGGAATTTTCCTTCACACCACCTCCACCATGAATTCCAAAATCCTTCTAGTAATTCAAAGCTAAAAACCGGGATCAAAATCCGAACACACCATGGAAAATAGAAATAAGTCAAGGCAAAGCTGAAAGCCACTGTCAAAACCTTGAAAAACAATTCCACTGATAGCAAGCGAACCAAATACCAACATGCATAATCCATGCATGTCCAAAACAGCTAGGAAATCACACATGCAATATGTTACTTGTAATTATTCATGCTAAGGCTTTTATATCCTTCTCTTCCTTTCTTCATCTTTTCTTTACTTTCCTTGTCATTTATTTCCTCCTTCTTGACTCAATGCTGAAATACTCTAAGAAAACTCTAAGTATCCAATAGTATGAGAGAGAGATAATAATGAGATATCTCCAAAACTAAACTGACAAAAGGTTACATTGACAAAAGGTACCATCTTATCCTTGAAAGCCTTTTTTTCACTGAGGCCTCCATTTTCTTAATTTTCCATTATTTTCCTTCATTTTCCTCCTCACATGCAACCTGTGACCTTTCACTTCCCTTCTCTCCTAATTTCCTTTATTTTCATAATAATTGTGCCAAAAATAGTTTTGACTCTTTAATGCCTTAGCCATTTCTTTTTTCCAATTTTCCTTAGCCATAGACACATATCGAGTGATGCCCACTAGGAAATATTTTCCCAACATTCAGCTTGGAATAAGTGTCCCTTAACTTTGGTCTTATTTTCCCTTTATTAACTTTTATTACATGAATCTTTTGCTTGAGTTTGTTACATAAATAGATTCATATTTTGTGATTGATGAAAAAAATCTAAAGGGGAAATTAGTAAACTTTTATAAATAGCGCTAAAGTAATTGAGAATTGTGTGTTGTTGAAGACCAACTAATCAAGGTAAGAAGTAATAAAATATCATAATCACTTGGAATGGAATGGAGAATGATCTTGATCAAGTAAGTGAGAAGTATAGTTGGGGCTTTAAGTTGGAAGTATCATAATAATTGTATTTCGGTCATATTAAAAGAGACTAAATGAATAAGATATAACTTCAAAATAGAGTTGTTAATACTCATAATGATAGTAATTGTGACATGAGTGAGAATAGAGTCATTCTCAAGAATATGAAAATATACTAGAAAGAAAATATAGTAACTCCATGAATGTGTGGAAGAAATTTAAACGAATGATCAAATTTATGTACTTGATGGATGTAGGGGGGTTCAATATTTTAATGAATTTTAGATCTGTAATACCGAATCATGGATTGATTCTCTAATTGGTTTCATTCGTAACCACCTCTCAATTAGAAAATTTGAATCTGGTTGAAAACAAGATTACCAAAGAATTATGGTTTATTGAAATGATTTTTCTAATATCTAATGATTTGATCTAAAGTGGAGTATTGGGATCTGAAGTAGAATAGTAGGATAGAAAAGAATAATGTAGGATAGACTATGTGAGTAATGTAGCAGATATATTAAGGTCATATTATACAACTACAAAACTATAGGGGATTTTTTTTTTTTTTTTTTTTAATTTGACCACTGCAACTCTGAATCTCCTCTTTAAAAGTTGGAAAATATTATAAGCTGAGAAAAGGTATACGATATTATGCACATATATACATGTCAATGGATGTATATATTCAATACTCTTGGGAGTTTTTTTCCTCATGAGACTTGAATGATTAATGGTAGATAAAAAATTATTTCAACAAGCAAATGAATGAGAAAGTACATACAATTATAAGGAAAACTTGAATTTATGATAAATAATACAACAATCTATCGGCATAAATGTTACCTATTCCTGTTTTTATGGAAATGGAATCATATAAGTAGCCAAAGCCACCCTAGGTAAGTACTTAAGTAATTTTAATATGAATTTTATAGACATAAGTAAAATCTACTCAAATGATTAATTAGAACAAAAACATTCTTAAATAATCGATATGTTAAGACAACCATACTAACATGATGTATTCTGGTTGTTGGGAGGCACAAAATATGTTAAGGGAATGCTCCGCAACTAGGGGAAATGAAACCATAGACACCTTTATCAATAATTTAAAGTATACAAAAGGATGTAAACCCATGAATTTTTTGGATAAAAAAAAATCATAGGTAAGGTCCAAATAGATGAAGTTATCCTTGTCTAGCCTCTACGTGAATGAAAGAAATAACCCAAGATAACGTGTAGAGGGAAAACCTCAACCCAAAAGAGGCTACCTAGGAGCCTGAACATTCTAGGCACAATACATATATCATCATATTTCAAAAGGATAGGAAACATTAAGGTCAATATTTCTATCAAGGGGCAGAAGATGTAATAACCCTCAGTGACTAATTAAATAGTTTAATTTACATCTAAAATTAACTTCGAAGACTATGGGCTAGTGGAAGGCTCGATGTAATGTTATACCTTGATGTTTATCCTAATTAAATTAACAATATTAGTTATGGTGAGAAAAGTAATTAAGGGAAGGTGGAAATGCTAAATGAGGATTTCAATTATCATGTAGCTAATGGATAGTTACTCCTATCCTTAGAGATAAATATATTAGTTTGGAAAAGAGAGCTAAGAGGGTAGAGAGGAACCGAAGGAAAAGAAGAAAGAGGTGACGAGAAACTATTACCTTGAATAGGATGTTGCTAGTTGGGGTATTCTTGAGTTGGGTTACATTCCAATGGAAACCCTAAGATATTCTCATGAGTCTGTAAGTTCCTGGTTAGACTTGTGTGGTCTTGGTTCCTGAGAAGAAACCTTGTTAGGTCTCCATCTAATAAAAAATGTTATGGAAGTGAAATTTCCTTGGGGTGAACTCTGGTGGGATATCATGCTTCATGTTTGGGAGGAGAATTTTCCCTTCCCTAGTGATTTACTGTGGAATTCTAACTGAACTTGAGCATATAATTTTCTTTGTAAATTTTCAACAGTTTATGTCTTCCTGTGATATTTTTTTTTAACTCGCGAATTGTTTCTCTAACTGGTTTTTGTAAATTATCTCTATGAAATGATTTTGTAAGTAGTTGCAGTAAATTTTCTCCATGGAAAAAAAAAAGGCCTGGTTGAAAGAAGGAAACAAGGTGAACAATGGTTTGAAGGGAGTTATCATAATGGTTAGAGTGTAAACTAGAATAACCTCATGATGAACAAAACAAATAATGAAATTCACTTTCTGAGAAACTATGACTCTTTTATCTTTCACTTGAATGAATTTATAATGTGTGAAATATTAGAAATAATGTTTACAAGGGTTAAACACTAAGGAACTTGATATTCAGTCATGTATGTATATAACAATAGAGCCTATGCCTAAGGGTTAGTTCCAAGCCAGAGTCGACGTGGGTCAGCTAGCTTGGTGTTATCACTCCAATAATTCTCAAGGGTTGTTTATATTTTGGTTTAAAAATATTAGAGGTAACCAAAAACCTACTTTTAAGCCTTAGGATCTAGCCTTCCTAATGTTCAAAGAGGGCTCTCTCTATATGATTTATATTTGTTGATTTTAGTTGATTTTAGGCCAGTTATGTAGGATTACTTGGGATTTGGTTTGGTGGTGGAATCACTGGATCAGATGCATAAATGTAGGTCTAAATTCCATTGGGATAATGGAGTCAATGTATCAAACAATCAAATCAAAATCAAGGTTCTAAATGGAAGTGTTCAGAAGGCAAGATAGTTGAGTTACTTCAGATCCTTAGGCTGATGGTGAAAATGGTTTCAATCGGGATGAGAGATAAATTAAGGGTTTTCAGATCCGGATAATTAGTGAAAAGATAGAGGTCAATCGAAACTAGGGAGAAATTAATAATTCCCTAATCTAGATATCAGTAGAAAACATGTAAATGACATAATAGTTCAAAATAGAGTGTTTTTAAACATATTCTGAAATAACATTCCTATTATACATTTAGATTTAGAAAAACATGCAAGTATTGTGAAAAGTTCAGATAAAAACAAAGAACAATTGAGAATACTTCACTGAAATGGCCCAACACATCAATCCTATAATATGATCTCTTTATTTCTCAATCCAGTCTGCTGACTTGAAAATGGTACAAAAAACCCTCAAGTTTCAGCTTAGTACAACTATAGAATTTTTTAGCAATTCATCCACTAATAGGTCCACCTAACAGATCTGATCCATCCAACTCCTTCAAAAATAATTCATTGTTACCTCTGTAACCATAAATGAAATATAGACCTTTCAATAAGAAATCAAATTTACCATGTTTACCTTTCTCTTCTCTCCTGGAATCCCACTTAAGAACTTTGTCACCTATGTAAAAATCATCTTCCTTTGTCTTCTTGTCAAATATTTTTTTAATATTACCTTGGACAACTTGTGACTTGAGATAGACTTTTTCCCTGGTTTGCTACAAGTGTATGGTCTGATTTATCCTTCTCTGGATATCATTGGTTTCTACCTGCATTTCTTGGATCATCTTCATCATTGGTACTCCTAAAGAGGATGGAAAAACAACATCCATCCCATATACAAGCTAATAAGGGGATGTACCAATGGAGTTCTTTGTGGTGAGTCTGTCTGCCCATAAGGCATTAACTAACCTTTTGTTTGAGGTATTTTTATTGTCTTATAGTAGTTTCTTGATGATATTAACAAGGCTTTTATTGGAGGATTCAGTAAAACCATTACCTTGAGGGTAATAAGCAGTAGAATGGCCAAGGCTAATGTGGTATTTATTACAGAAATCAATAATTTTCTTAGACTTGAAAGCAGCTGCATTATATATAATGAGATCTTGGGGGCATCCAAATCTAGACAGTATATTATTTTCTAGGAATGAAATTACGATAGAATCAGTGGCTTGCCTAGAAGGAATGGCTTCTATCCACTTGGTCAAATATTTTGTGGTTGTCAAAATCCATTTGTGTTGGGCTGAGGAGGGGGGGGTGAATTTCACCAATGAAGTCTATACCCCATTGTTGAAATGTAATTTCTATTGAGATGGGTTTAAGGGGTAAAGGTAGTAGTTTTTTCTTTCCTTCAAAGATCTGGAATTTGTGACAGGAGGTCACATACTTTCTTACATCTGCAAAAAGTGTAGGCTAGTAAAAACTATCCCTCAAGATTTTATCTGCAGTTGACTTCTAGTAAATGTGTCCTCCACAGTCACCTGCATGAAACTCTTCCATAAATTTCTCAGTTTCATCTTTAAGTAAACAATTCAATAAAATTCCACCATGATATTTACAAAACAGAGCATTATCTATGATATAAATTTTCATTTCCTTTAACTTTAGCAATCTAGTTTAGTTCTTGACAATCTAGGAGGAGCTTATAAATTTAGCAATACAAATATGATATCTACATATGATGGTGAATCTGAAAAGGCTTCACTTATCTGTGGAGTCACGATCTCTTCCTGATCATCTAATTGGGAAATAAAATTTATATCTAAGGCATGACAGTTTGATTTAGCCATGAGTTTGGCAAAACCTTGGCCTTTAATAAGTTTGGTGTGCTTAATTTCCATGTCATATTCCAAAATGGTGGCAATCCATTTTCATTTCTTACCATCAGGCCCATTCTAAGTTAGAATTTCCTTCACTACTGAATTTGGAACATATGCTATGATGTGTGAATACAATATGTACACTCTAAAGTATTTAATAGCCTTCACTAAAGTTAGTCCCTGATTTTCCATTATGTTATACTTCAGTGTGGAATCTCTAAGTGATTTGATGAAAAAAGAAATGGGTTGGTCATAGCCCTGATCATTCTTCTGTAGTAAGACTATAGCAATAGTATGTTCTGAGGAAAAAGAAAAAATAATAAAATCTTTTTTGAAATCAAGACTTATTCGGACTGGTGTTCTTGTAAGGGCTTGTTTGATTGATTCAAAGGATTGTTTGGCCTCTACTATCCATTTAAGTGTTGAGTCTTTCTTTAACATGTTATTGAGTTCTCTAATTATTTCTGCTAAGTTTGAAATGAATCTCCTGAGAAAATTGATTTTACCTAAGAAAGCCTGCAATTCCTTAATATTCCTATGATGGCTTATGTTCAAAATGGCCTCTATTCTAGCTGGGTCTATCCTAATTCCCTCTTTTGATATTATATGTCATAATATTTTACCTTCTTCAAGTCCAAAGAGAGTCTTTTTGGGTTTCAAAGTGTAATATCCCAAAATAAGGAATTTCTACAGCAATAATAACATCTTAAGATGTTCCAAAGTTGGAGATGCAGCAATGTAAGAACACATATTGGAGTAGCAGTGTTATATCAGTACATAAAACATGAGAAGATCCAAATAACCATCATATTGATCTTATAGCAGCAAAATATTACAAATCCTTTAGGTAATGATCACTCAAGCTAGGAAATGCAAGCCTCAATAGAACATGTACAAGAAACTGAAGAACACTACTACATATAGAAAGCCCATGACTATGACTGCGCGATTTAAGTGTTAGCCATCAGTATTTTTTTTTACATGTTAGTGATGACTATATCCATAGCTGAGTTTTCTAGAAGCTGAATTCCATATGTCAATCTGTCATCTAGAAAACCCTCATAAAACTTTTTTCGCCCTTTTACTTTTCAGTCCGCCCATGTCAAAATCAAAACTCATTATCACTATCTTTTCTAGCTTCAGCCCTCCTGGTCTGTCCACCAGCTCCAAAAGGAAAAGTCCAAGTCTGTTTCAGAACTCTCCCCTATGTTAGGAAGTGGCGCTTTAAGGCATTTCACCCTTGGCAATCATCAAAGGGCCAAAAAACCTTCATCTCCTACAGACCAATCATGACCAACCTCCTACTCTGCAAATCAGATTGACAAACAGCTCTAAGTCGCGCCACTTATATCCTTAGGTCTCAGCACTGCATAAACCACAGTCTCAAGCTTATTAGTAGGTGTTTCACAGTGTTTTATGGATTCTACAAAGACAGGAAATATAACTTCATCTTAGGAGTAAATGCTTGAATCTACAGTTAGAGGAACAGCTGCTTCTAAATGTAACATGAGCCTGAGATATATCTGCAAACAGAGAGTCACTCATCAAAACCTTGCATTTTCCTTCCAGCATGAAAAATCACAGGAAGAGAAGAACACCACTGTCACAGCAAACTGGTAAATTGTCATGGCCCAGAACCTCCTTCATTTACAAGTAGAGGGTTAGCGCACCTCCTTCATCTACAAGCAGAGGGCGCTGGCCAGTATTGACTTTGAGGATTGCAAAAGTCTAGGTTTGCTTTTTACTGAACAGTGAAACAGAGATTCTAGGTTTTCTGAGTGTAAGTGATAATCACAGCAGAGATAAAATCTGAGGTATGCAAGTTCAAAGGAAAACAGACTTTGGTCTTGTAAAGGAAGTCATGAGAAGTTTTCAAATCCTGTGAATTGTTAAACTTTAGAAAGGCACATCATGAGTGAAAACAATTCTAATCATAAAGAGCCTGCTATTCCACAAGACCAAATTGAAGAGGTGCTAACAAATCATGTCATCACACAGGCAGAAGAAAAGGTGTTTGTTTTTCAAAAGGCGCTGACCTCCATAGTCACAGAGACTGTCTTTCAAATAAATTGTCATAAGATAACCAAAGTAAATGCTGACTTTTCAGTTCCCCTCAGAGCAGTACAGTGAGACATTGACACTTTGGCTAGGGTTTTTCTGAAGCACAGTGATGATTGCAAGAAGAGGTGCTAGTATTGATGTTTTTCAAGTTGTTTGCTTACCATCACATCCAAAGAAAATCTTTGTCAAACAGCATTATCAAATAATCTTCAGATACTTTGCTCAGTGAAAGGCCTCCTCCATTTATGAGCAGAGGGCCAAAGCATTGGATGTTGTTGAAGACTGATTGGTCAAAAGGTGCAGTGGAAGGATACAAAGAAGATAAATAGAATTCATTGTACAGGTAAAAGATAGGGTTTATGATTCAAAAGTATTGGTTTTTCTATTCAAATGGAAATGTCTGTCAAACTATACCTGTAGTGGACAGGAAACAATATTGAATATATGCAGGTCATTGTTACAAAAAAGGGGAAGTTTCCTTAAGAGAGGGGGTCACCCTGCTATCACATACCATGAAGTCTAAAGGAGCACCTTTCAAGTAAACAGAGAAATATGGTATGAAGGGATGCAGCCAAAATATGGCACTTGCAATCAAGGAAGGAGCTCATAAATCGCCTGGAAGTAGGAATTATCAAACAAATTGGAAGAAGATAGACCATCTCCTTTTAAAATGACAAAATGGATTTCAAAGCTCTTCAACAGACCTTGTGTGGTTTTCTCTTTTAAAATATCACCAAGAAAGTAAAACAGTGGACAAAGTTGAGCTTTGGAATGGTTCTATTACAAAAAGGTCAAATGCACTGATCAAATCAAATGATAACTGTGTTTCAAAGAACCCTGTTGTTCCTGCTTCACAAGCTTATCCTTTCAGATATACATCACAAACAATGGGAGGCTATTCAAGATTAGTTCCCAAGATGGACATTGTGAATAAGTATACCAGTTATGAATAGACAAAGAAGTGGTTTGATAGATTGACAGTTTTTGGGAGTTTTAAAACAAATGCAGTTTTCTCATTATTCAAAAAGGGACAGAGATCTCATAAATGATACAGGCAGGGAAATATTTTGAAAAAGTGGTGCCTTTTTCAAATCAGAGGGCCATGATCAAAGTCCAAATAGGGTCAGCAAACTTGGCATCCACAGCAAAATTAGGGTTAAGGAGCGCCCGGGCAGTTTGTTTCAAAATGATTTTCTGATCAAACAGAGATGAAATTTACAAAATTGAGAGAGGTTTTTGTCCCTCATAGGTTCAAAAATAAAAACCTCCTTCAGTTTCTACACAGGTATCATGGTTTGTGAGAAACGTGAAAAATTCAGATGTCACGGGAGAATTTCTGCACCAGGATTCATCATTTGACCAGTGATGGGACAATCAGATTTTGAACAACCAAATTGACTCCAAATGAAAAAATTAAAAATTTTATGGAAAATAGGCTTCCATATCTTTCCGATGAGCCATATCGGGCCAAATTCTGACAAAAGGAAGGCATCCAAAAGCAGCCTGCAATCAACGCTATGTTTTTCTGCACCAGCATACACCTTTTTTGACCAGTGATGGGACAGTAAGTTTTTGAAGGATCAAATGGACACCAAATGAAAAAATTAAAGTTTTTCTAGAAAGTAGACCTCCACATATTTCCAACGAGCCATCTTGTGCCCAATTCCGACACCGGGAAGGCATTCAAAAATGACCTACAAACAGCTCGATGCATTTCTGCACCAGGATTCACCAGTTTTGACCAGTGTTGGGAAAATCAATTTTTGAAGGATCAAATGGACACAAAATGAAAAAATTAAAGTTTTTCTGGAAATTATACTTCCACATCTTTCCAACGAGCCATCGCGCGCCCAATTCCAACACCGGGAAGGCCTTCAAAATGGACTACAAACTTGCGCGACACTGCTGCGCGACGTGCCTGTAGCAGCCTGCGGCACTCCTGTAGAAATGGTCAAAAACTCACCAAAAACCTTCAAAAAATATCTTTTCAGAGCTGCATAACCAGTCAAGTAAGGAATGCCATCAAATTTTCAAGGTATTCTATGATGCTTCATTTCTATTGTCAAATTTCTAAAGGGTGAATAATGCTAAGTTTTTCCAAGACCAAATGATGGTTAAAAAATGAAGTTTCCAGTGTGAACATAAGAAGTTGTGTTTTATGTTCAAGACTCGGAATTACCATGGTTTTGTTTACCTCAAACCCTAGTATAGTAAAGCTGTTAGATTTTCATTGCTATCAAAAAAAACCATCTAAACTGTCCTCAAAGCAATATTGAAAGGTGTAAGTAAAGTTTTTTAAGTGAATGTTTTGATGGAGAGTTATAGTTGGTTGAGAGTGAAGGGTTGATTCTAGCTTCAAAGAGCCTATGCACTGCCCTCAAAAAAATACATCAGCATAAACCAACAAGTCAAAATTTACACAGTAGTAGAGGTTTTTTCAAATTGTTGGAGGTGCCCTAACTGAGATAGGGCAAAGTTAACCTCTATCAGCAAAATGTAATGGAGAAGCAGTGGTAAGGAGGGTTAAGTGTTTTGTTTTAAATCTGAGTTTGTTGTGGCTATGATTGCCCAAGACTGACATAGTAAAGATGGTAGGTTTTCATTGATACCAAAGGACTTTATAAACAACCACAAACAGTGTTCAAAGGTAGAGACAGTGTTTTAAGGGAAAAAACACAGTGTTTGAAAAGTAAAGCAGTGGGCCTAATTTCATGAACATCGATCATTGAATAGGTGTTTTTATCACTGTCAAAGGTCATATTTATATAGTGAAGAGCGAAGTCAGAGCTACCTCTTTATCCATAAAACAGACTTTAGGGTGTGAAGCTGTTGTTACATTTTGAAGGTATTTTGTCAAAATCTGTGTGAGAAAGCAGTGAACATAAGGAGTTGTGTTTTATGTTTAAGACTTGGAATTGCCATGGTTTTGTTTGCCCAAACCTTGATATAGTGAAACTAATGGATTTGTATTGCTATCAAAAGAACATGTAAACTGCCCTCCAAACAATATTGAAAGGTGCAAAGCAGTGTCCAAAGGGAGGAAAATACAAGGGTGTCCTATTGTCTCAAAACACCAAAGTTGGGTGCCCTTACACAGGAAAGACCCTTTGACTGTTTATCTTTGTTTGAATGTGTAATTCATTGTGAATATTGGCTGTCTAATATACAAAGGGAGGAAAGGGTAGTGGTTGGAAGGAACATATACCTAACAGCAAAGGAGTGCATTTCACGCTACATTTGAAACCATTGTTGCCTTAATCAAACATAGAAGGTGAGACAGAGCAGCAGGAGCAGCATGACAGTGATGAGCAAGGGCAGGAAAAGGGGCAGCCTTATGAGACAGAACAACAGCATAAAGATCATGAAGGGCATTCTCTAAAGCATGTGCTAGCTGCCTCTCCTAGGCAAGGGGCCATGACTTCTTCACCAAAGCTAGAATGCTAAACATCAAAGAAGAAAACCCAAGAGAAATTGAAGAAGGCAAAGGGGAAGTGCCCAGCACGAAAAGAGGGGAAAAGCATATCAGCCCTTGATATTTTGGCCTCAGCTTTGGAGCATGTTGCTATGGACCCCTGAGGGTCATATATGCCAAATTTGAGCCCTTTTCGACAACTTTTTGTTTTTTGGCATTTTTTGGGTTTTTGGTCGAAAACTCATAATTGCGCCATTTCAGTTTGAGGATTTGTCAAGGGAGAAGGATGATGCCAATGGATGCCATAATTCTATGAGCAGGTCCCCAGCGATTTTCAGGGCATTTGGAGATCATTCGCCCCCTCAAATTGGCGAAAAATGCCCTCTTTTTGCACATTCTGCCCGCCATATCAGCAGTCTGCTATTTCCTGGTTTTTTACACACATGTACAGTTTTGGATGACTTCTAGGCCTTAGATTGAGATTATTTTATTTGCGCTGGAAATTAGACACAGAGAGCTTTCCAACGAGCTATCATGAGCCTCGTTTCGACATCGGGAAGGCTGCCAATTGCCTCCAGCAAGTCAGGGGACCTTTTTCAGACATAAATATGAAGTATTTTTGTAATTTTTGAACCTCAAAAATCTGCTTTTCCCAAATGTGCGTTTAGCTATTTTTATACTTGGGAAATGATGTAAAGTCAATATAATTTCCGTTTTTAGCAGTTTTTTAGATATTTTATGGGATATTTTGTGCCTTGGGCTTTGCAAAGCCTCAAGGACAAGTTTAGAGATTTTGACTTGGCCAATGGGATAGCTAGTTGCTCCATGAGGTTTTCCTCCCTCAAGCCTATTTATTCCATGGTTCTCATTGTAAATCAGAGGCTGAACTTGAGAGAAGAATTAATACATTGGTCATATGAGCTTTGAAGAATACACTTGTGTTATGATTTTTGGACTGCCTCTTGGATGCTTTTGAGGAATGATGAAGGATTGTTGATGGATTCCATGACATGGTAGAATGGTATAGTGTTTCTTGCTATGTTTTTGTCTTCTAGTTTTCATCCATTATACATGCTTCTTGCTGCTATAGATCAGTAGAGATTGATTTTGAGATATGCCCATGGAGGCACCTCAAAATTCCTGAATCTTCATAGTTTGATGTTTTCTTCTTCCTTAGTTATGCTAAAGAATTCTTAACTGCTCTTTAGTAACTAAAGGATAATGTTTGCTAGTTTTATTCACAAGTTCTATGCATATTGAGTAGGATGTATGGTGTGCCCTGCCTACCTATAAGTTGTCCATAGTTCTGTCCATAAAACTTTCTCTTTGACTGATTAGTTGATCATCTTGTTGAACCAAGGAGGCCTAGTCCTGATCTAGCCCTTTGCCTAAAACTATGAAAGCTTGTTTGTCAAAGTGCCCAATGACTTAGAGACTATGTTTACGCATTCCGGCGTAGTTTATGAGTTGTTAGTTTGTCTTATGTGTTTTCCCCAAAGTCTGATAGCCATTTCCCGAAGTTAGAGGGTCTTATACCTCTATGTATGGCTGGAATGTTTGATTTCAATGTTTTAATTAGCTCATAGTTACATTTAGCATGATTAATGGCTTGCTATAACATGTTTATGTCTGCTATCAACTAGTTACACTTGAAATCCCTTGTCTTTCACAAACTTGTTGTCCATTTAATCCATTTTGCTCAAAGATCCCTTCTACTGTGAATCAAATCGACCCTACAGCAGCCTTACATCATCACCTCATAGCTTCCTTGACCTGTTTGACCCCATAGCCCAATTTATCTACATCTTGTTATCCAGTTTATGTCTTTGATCAGTTTTATCCCTCACGAACTTAAAAACCCCAAAAAATCAAAAAACTCACTTCATAACTAGCCTAATATCAGAACACCATAAGCAAACACACAGATATCTTTTACACATATAGAGAGAGCCCTCTCTGAGTCCAGGAAGGCTAGGTCCTTGGGCTCTAAAGCTTGTTTTGATGTTACATCGTCATTTGGCTCGCCAATCGGCCAAATCACGGGACTCTAACACGCA